>OZ010702.1:8499924-8542169 GCA_963932265.1 Thymelicus lineola | reverse complement strand
CTGGGATGCGTGGGTGTCGGCTGTCAGCTCCTGTGTACAGTGACAGATTGTCGATACCTTGGCTGTGAGATGCCGTACGACATTGTCTGCCAGCGAGCTGAGCATTAATGGAGGAATATTCCATAGAATTAATTTAACGCTCTCATTTTAACTTAGCTGGATGAATGTCTAAATCATTTTGATACTTTTATATTTTTTTGTATACGATTTTTTTTTATTATTTAAAACAGCCGACAAACGAGAAGTCGAGCCACTCGGTCATGTGTAACGCTGTCGGCAGTACCGATGCGTTATCGACCAAGAAACTCAGCAAAAATCAAAGCAAATCGAGAAATAATTAGGAAATAACTCCAAATTGCAAAATTCTATAATTGAACTCCTATTTGGCGATTTGAAATGACGTGGTGATTAATAAAATGTGACCACATGTTGACATGGTCCCGGCCTCCTGCACGTTCCTAATGATCAGTATAATATTGTTTAATACTGTGCAATCGAATCATCAGTGCTTGACGACAGCGCCGCGCCGCCCCTCACCCCCCTTCCCCCCGCACCCTGCACCTCTCACCCCGCAGCCCGAACCCCGGAGCTGATACGTGGCCACTGTTTTTTTGTTTGGAATCGTACCTCAGCGTCAGATTGATTACAACACGTTAGCGGCAGAGATTTAGGGCGCCGCGGCCGTAGCCAACTAGGAAATAGTATGAGGAAATTGGAAATGTCAAATACGTTACATCTATATAGACATAATATTTGTAACTTGATATAGTTACATACAAATAGTGCTCTCAAAGATGGCGAAACTTGATATTAATTACTTTGAGCGTAGCATAAAATATATCTCTTGAACATAAATTAAGATGACGGTTATTACTTTACTCGACAGGAAGTCGACAGCGGGTGTTTCCTTCATCTGATTAGTTACTAGTTTCCGTTCTCAACTTCGCTCCTGGAAAAGTTCTTAAATAAAACATAATTTCCTTAAATATTTTTTTTTACATATTTACTTAAACTTTAATGTTAATTTATGCTAAGTTTCAATCGGACGTTTTAATTAGTTACAAAGTAGTTTATTTATTTTATAATGTTATGGCCCTCCTACATCTTTATGCTTATCTTTAGCTTTTATGTGAACGTCTGCGCTGAAACGCGCCTCGTTTAATAAGTTAGGCCGCAGATGTGTTGAAGATAATTAAAATCCTGTGATGTGTCGAAGAAACCTCTTCATTGGAAATGGAAATTTGCGTTTGGAACCAGCGGGCTTAACAGTTTCACGCGAACAGAGGGGCGAGCCTGGAGAGACAGCCGAGAAGATTATATTTACGAGGTGGGAGTGATAGCTGCAGACCTCGAGAAGTAGAATTCGAACGTCTTAAGGGCTCCTGTCCCAGACCTCGGATCGTGGAAGACGTCGAAGGCGAAGTAATCGCCACCGGAGTTATCGCTTGTCTTGTAGGGGAATTACCGCGCGCCCGCTTAGCGCGTTAATTGTTAGCTAGGACGCAGGAGTGTCAGAGACCGGCAGTGAGCGGAGTGTGGTGTGTCGTGTTGCAGGCGGGGCAGGCGCGGGCGGCGGGGGCGGCGGCCACGCTGGAGCAGGTGGAGCAGACGGCGGCGTCGCTGCGGCTGGCGTACCGCGAGCCGGCCGCCGGGCCCGCGCGCGCCAACAGCGACCGCCTCGGCATCGCCGGCGCCTCGCGCGCCACCAGATCGTACGTACACACACACACACACACACATACATCAAGAACGCTACCTATTTAAATACGATTTTAACTAGTATTACAGCTTGTACACACAATGTTATGTTCTGTTTGTAGTGTATAGTTGAACTCTGATACCCAAGCTAAGATTTAACTTGTGTTATGGATACCAGAGATTTAAAAATACACAAAATCAGTACATAGTGATATTGTGGACGGTCGCGACACACACATACATACACTGAGCGTTGGTGTTGTAGCCAGATCTTACAAGAGAATTAACCATTTCAATTTATTTTTTGAGGAGACATGGATTGTCTATGATAGCTGTGTGGTTGGTGTGACAGGGGCGTGTCGCACTCGGCCATGTCGGACATGACGAGTATCGAGCAGGAGGACGCACCGGCGGCGGGCGGCGGGGGTGGCGGGGGCAGCGGGGGCCGCGGCCCGCTCGACGACCTCGACGACTTCAACTCCGTCATCACCATGATCAGGTGCGTTCTACGTCGCATGTTCAACATGAATAGTAATTATTTTAAAACAAAAATACTTGGAGATGTACTCGTATTGCTTGAATACCATATCTATGGCAGCCGGAATATGAGGAGCATCGAGATATATAATGAACAATGAAATAATCGCACTGGTCGTGTACAGGAACGAGCCGTACGGCGGCAGCCGCGCGCTGGACTCGCTGCTGGAGGGCGCGGGGGGCACCGGGGGCTCGGGGGGCAAGCTGGACTCGTCCTGGGAGCACATCGAGCCGGAGCCGTCCCGCGTCGTGCGCTCCATGTTCGACGCGTCGCCTACGTCACCGACCTCGCCCCCTGCGCCCCGCGCCGCGCCCCCCGCCCGCGCGCGCACCGCCCGCCGCGCTGAGCCCGAGGACGACTCCGCCGTCAAGAAGTTCGGCTCCGCTAAGGCCATCAGCTCGGCCCAGTTCTTCGGCGAACAGGTCTGTATCACGGGGCCGACGGAACGCCTGCTATGATATTGAAAACCGGTTTGATTGTCGTTCCATTGTAGCACGTATAAGGAGCAACTAATGAACTTTAACAAGATCCATAATAATATCCACCTCAACGTAAGCAAATAGAATCTCTGAAACAACTTTGCGCCGTAACGCGCTACGGCCGTGCTACGCTTTGCTGTAGTACGCTACGATGTAGCATTGCTACAGGCTACGTGTGCTACGTCGTAGCAATGCAATAGGGATGTTGACTAATTTTAGGATTCAATTTTATTTTATAGATAGAACCTTAATGTTCACGAAAAAAAATATTATAAAAATAATAATTTCCTATTTAAAATCAAAAATTGATAGACATAAATCAAATTTTCCACCAAAAACTAACTGATATTCAATACTAGCGGTCTATTAAAGTTCGTTGAATTTGCTTATAAAATACGGACAATGACGTCATAACCTCAAAATGGCATTTGAGGTCTCGTGACAGTGAGTACTATTTTTAACATTTTAAATTAATTATATTTCATTTATTGTGATTCATTTCGATTAAAGAATTTGAGGTGTTTAAATGTTACCATGAATACTTTAAAGATAAAATATTAATTTACTGTCAACATCCCTATTCGTTAGTGCGGTCTCGCGTGTTCTTCTTTTGTTTGTTGTACTGACCGCTGTGTGTGTGTGCGTGTGTGCGTGCAGGACACGCGGCTGGAGCGCGACGCCAACCTGTCGCGGTTCCAGGGCAGCAGCAGCATCTCGTCGGCGGAGTACTTCGGCTCGGACCGCGCCGCGCCGCGCGCGCCCTCCTTCGCCGTCTCCACGCCCGACCTCGACGAGGTAACTAACTATTTATGGCTCTAGATCTAGGAATCAAAACGGGGTCCTAGATCATCAGAGTTTACCTTCTCTTGAGGACTTAATTACAAGAAGCATGTATCAACTAAAAATATCGTTGAAACTATACCAATTTTGTCGGTTTTTTGAAAGTAATTATTATGCATAGTTTTTTTTTTACACAAATAAGTTAATGTTTGACCACAGTCCCATCTGATGGTAAGTGGAGATGTGGTCCAAGGTGTTGAGCACATTAACTTAGTAAAAGCCTATTCACTCTTTTCTTGAAGACATCCACATTATAGGCAGTCGGGAACGCCGACGCAGGCAAGTTGGAATGCTAAATGGTAAACTGGCGTTCTCAGTCGTTGGTTCACTTTGCGTCCGGAGTAGGTCCTCTGCATTGGGTCATCGTTGTCGATGTGTATGTGTGTGTGTGTGTGTTTGTAATGAGGGCGTTGTGTTTGCGGGCAGGTGCGCGAGTCGGTCCGCGCGGGCGTGACGCGCGTGGCGGGCCGCCTGTCCTCGCTGGCCAACGGCGTCGTGAGCTCCATCCAGGAGCGCTACGGCTACTGATCCCACCACCACCCACCACCCACCACCACGGTACCGGCGTGCGGAGCGACCTTGGACAAACACGGACTATCCTGCTTCCTCGCCTCGGTCGGCGATCATTCATAGTCGGGTTTTAGCCCCACTCAAGGGACGAGATCACGCGAGATCCTCGAGCACTCAGGGTGAGATCTGAAAACCGAGCTTAGGCTTTGCTCAGACTTTAAATTATCAGAGCAACATGCTCCTAAATCGACCTAAACGTTAGCTGTTTTATAGGGCTTTACTTTTTTCATACAAACTAACAGTCCGTCATCTAGTACATTTAACTGTTGTCTAAGCAGAGTCTACGTGTGCTATATAGACCTCACCCTTAGTTCCTCCCGGCCATCCCGGCCATCCCGGCCATCCCGGCCGGCGGAGACCGGGAGAGGTGAGGCGTAATGAGTTTGATCCGTACGGCCGCGGCCTGTTAGCGCGTGGATCCAGCTCGTTCCGTCCGCTACGAGTCATACTAATATTCCTTCAAGTGTCGTTTATTAAACTACATGATCCCGGACATTTAAAATGTAACGGGTACTCACGGTTAAGTTCGAAAGGTTAACCGTCATCCCCCAAAATTTACTGTTCGCTATGATTCTGGCCGCACCCAAGGTTCATTCATTTAGGTCCATCCATCCATCCATCAGCCCTTGGATGTCCACTGCTGGACATAGGCCTCTCCTAACTTGCGCCACTCTGACCGGTCCTGAGCCTTCTGAATCCAGCGGATGCCCGCTGTCTTCTTCAGGTCGTCAGTCCACCTGGTGGGGGGGGCGTCCTATGGTTCTTTTTCCGAGACGTGGGCGCCATTCGAGGACCTTTCTTCCCCAATGGTTATCGGTCTATGTGGCCAGCCCATTTCCACTTCAGCCGGCTAATTCGTTAAGCTATGTTGGTTACCCTTGTTCGTCTACGGATCTCCTCATTTCGATGCGACCACATAGAGAAAAGGTCGAACGTCATAAAATCGTGGGTAACCGTTACATTAACTTTATATTAATTTATTTAATATTTTTATATGAAGTGTATATAAGTCATAGGTATGACATTGTATAAACTCATATGAGCACCATCTGTATTGTATACACTATACACGGTAGGATCGGTCCAGGCCGCGGCCGGCGTGTACATATTGTAACATACAGAGTTACAACGGCAGGGTGGCCGCTCACAATGTTCCATCCAGTCTGCCGTAACTTATGTGGCAACTGTCAAAATCATGACTATACGAGTAGTAAGGGAACATACCAAAACCACGTGACCCATTTTTTCCAACTTTTTACCCCCCTCCCCCCCTTTGTGACCATCCGTAGTATATGAGAAGACCCCCCTCTCACCCCTAGTTTTCACGTGGTAATTCATAATCAATACTAATAATAATCATGTTTTCAATACTTTTTTGCAAAAAAAGAGTTAAAAAATTATAATTCTGCTTATATTTGACTTGTGTGGCGCAATGGTTGCTAAAATATTGACTACGTGACAAAAACCTAAACCCCCCCCCTCTCCTCTGTGACCAATCGTGGTGTTTTGAAGACCCCTCTCCCCCCCTAATTGGGTCATGTGGTTTTGGTATGTTCCCTAACGTGTAGCCGGTTGTTATTACTTTATCAGAGGTTATGGATGGATATTCTGCCCCCATATGGTGAAAGGCCGTAACTACGAAAAAGCAGTTTTGAGATAATTGCACTTTTGTCTGAAGCAAAGTTTTAAGCACTATCTACAGGCTTTTTTTATGATTTTAATCTTTGATAATTCGTATAATAATTCCTTTTTTCTATTACATTTGGTTTTAATTATAAACTGAAACACAGTTTTTTTTTAAATTCAATTTTCCCTTTCATTTTAGAAAAAATATAAGGAAAATTATACAACCCTAAACAGAAAAGCCTCAACTAGATAGTTAGGTCTTTTCTTGTTATGATTTCAGTTAACGTCTTTTCTTGCTAGAATCGAAGATTTTATACTGTTATTCCTTTTAAATAGAAAAGCCTTAATTAAAACATTACGCCTTTTATCATTAGTATCTTCATAAGATTTGGTGACATAAAACTTATTTATTGTTATCAGTCTTTGACAAAATGTCTTTTTTTATATCCTGAAGGACTGACGAAAAAGCAGACAGGCCACCTGATGGTAAGTGGTCATTGGTTGATTAGAAGTAAAACTACTCGTTTACTCAATATGTACTTGTAATGAATTTAAATGATATGTTACAATTTCTTATAATAATTATGTGCCGCTGGTGCACTAGGGTGGCGTCGGTAGCCCGTCTGTTGCTGGTCAGTGGTCGTTCCGCGACCAATAACTCAAAATATGTAAGTTATTTGAAAATTAACAATAAAGTTCGGCGAGAATACAATAATTAAAAGCCCTAACGTCTATTAGGGTTTTTGATTGTAGGATATCGAATCATTGCTGGTGAATTATGCTAATTTGAAAAGGCCTAAAAATGAAATTACGGCTTTTCAAACATGAGAATTGCTTTTACTAATAAGAAAGGGCTTAAAAAACGAATTTATGGCTATTCATCCTAGATAACAACGTTTCTGGGACTAAGTTACGCCTTTTTATCTACTTGTAACTCGGGCTACGATTGAGTTAGAGCTATATCACCTACACAGAAAGGTTGGAAATTTCTTGGTGATTCCGAATCTATATTTAACTCATTTTTGTCAAAAATTGAGTTACGGCCTTTCACCGTATGACGGCAGTATTGGGGGCGGCCGCTAGTAGGATGTGATTGTTGTTAACGTAGGGCGCCGCGTCGGATGGGGGCCGGACGGATGTGTGGGTTCATCTCAGTATAAATTAGTCAAATCATGTACATAATATTATGAAGACTGTATCGATATATTCGGCATTTTTCGCTTGCATGTATTATATAAATAAGTAAATATATTTGTATTAGTTGGAATAATATTGTTATGGAATTACAAATTATTAATGTTAGTAAGAAGTACCAGCTCCCCCCACACCCCCGGTTGTACGCACACCCGCCGCAGACCCATCGGGCGCTTCCAATTAATTTCTACCTTTTTATAATGTAATTATATTTTATTATCCATTTGGTATGTAAGCATTTACGTTTGTATTCTTTATTACTATGTAAGGTATTTGTTAGATGTTTGACAATATGGCGTAGGATAGTGGTAAATTAAATTTTAATAAGTAGTCAGGGTGGGCCGCATTCATGCATTTTATTGATCTGTGTACGACAGTTGCATCATTCCCGCACCAGCCGTACTGATGTTCTCTATAGTATTCCTGTTGACCTTGCGTTGAACACTTCGAGTGGTTCTCACACGCAAGTTATCGCATCAGTTATATTATTCCACGTGTAAGATAAGTTGAAGATGTCGCTTTGTGGATCAATTTATTGCAACATACACTTGTATAATAGGATGTACCTAACTATAGATATAATTATAATCTTGTTCCCTAGGTAATAATTATGTATGATAAATAAAACATTATATTTGGAAATCGTAGTTTAATTTACATTTCAACTGCATCATAAAATATCAAAACATAATAATTCTCAGATTTAACACAGGGACGAGTCACAATTCCGTTAAGTATCTTCGTTACATATAAAGTATTATATATTGAGTCGATATATGATATGTTATGACGTATCCATGTCTGTCTAAGTGTTGGTGTCGAGGGTGGCGACGATGGCGACGTTCTCCAAGGAGACGTGTTGCGGCACGTAGTGCGTGAGGCGCGCGCGGAACCCGCGCCGGCGCAGGAACAGCGCGCGCCCGTGGTCCAGCAGCGCCTTGCAGCGCCGCCCCGCCGCCGCGCGCTCCGCCCCCACCGCCCCCTCCCCACTCGACACACGCTCCTCGCCCGTTTCCGTCCAATCTAATTTGGAAAACAAGTGTCAAGTCGCACTGTATAATACACACACTTTAAAATAATAATAAAGTGAAAGAAGAGAATATTGATTAAATATTGAGAGACATTGATTGCAGTATTATAATGATTTAGTAACTGAATTCAGGTTTATTTATAAGCTTGAACTGTCTAACGTCATCGCCTACCTTTTCTGCAGTCTTCCTCTTTTTCTTTTTCCCTTTCTAGGATGCCACCGTGACACAATTTTACTCCACTTTATCTTTTCTTCTTATCATAATTATTATATGCTGCCCATCGCAAAAAAAAGAGAAAGACCGCAGAAAAGGTGGTGATGTTAGACAAGCGGCAGGAGTGACGAGGAGTGGAGTAGACAGAAATGAATAAAAAAGATTGGAGGAGGCCTTTGCCGATTGGCAAAAGGATCTACAGAAAATAAGCAAGAATCAGTTACTAAATTAAGTTGAAATTTTTAATCTGTAAATCAAAATCTGTATGCATAATCTCTTTTTAAGTTGATCTGAATAAAAGGCTATTATTTATTATAAACTTGAAGTGAAAGTACGTCTAAACTTTTCTGAATGTCCTCGGCTAATGTCAATACCTGTGCCACCTGGGGAGCCGTCCTCTGTCCTGTATCTCTTGCTGGCGGGGCGCGGGGAGCGCGGGCGGCCATCACCACACGTGGCCCACGACACCACGCCCAGCATGATGCTCAGCTCCTCCGCCGTGATGCCCATCTCCTGCAAGTTGCCCAACTGGAGTTCATTCTCAGTTCTGTTATGGAACTATTTTAGGTGTCCCACAAGGGTCACTCTTCGGTCCTATCGTTAATTTAAATTTAATCCGAGTCTGGGACAAGATTTATCATCTAACTAATGGCAGATGTTGTTCTGCAACATGTTTTATATTTATATAACACTTAAAAATATTACTAATCGTAATCAAATATAGCTTATGTCATTCAGACATAATTAGATTATATTGGTGAAAGTATTTTTTAACCGACTTCAAAAAAGGAGGAGCTTCTCAATTCGACTGTATTTTTTTTAATGTTTGTTACCTCCGTACTCTGGACTGGGTAAACCGATTTTGATGATTCTTTTTTTAATCGAAAGCTGGTGCTTGTCGTGTGGTCCCACATAAATTTGAGCAAGATCTGGCAATGGCATCATGTACTTCATTAGAAGTCGGTTCTTTTTTTGTTAAAATTTCAGATTATTCTACTTATGAACTTTCCTCTAGTATTACTTTAGATATCGTCAACAGATTTATTTGATCAATGCGTCGTGGAAAACTAATGTACAAATCCTGTCATATGTTGATGGTAGTGGTGAGTGGTGAGTGGTACCAGCAGATGCGGCGCGCCGACGTACGCGGCGGGCTCGCAGCGGTGGTGGCAGCACGTGGCCAGCACGGCGCCCCGCGCGCGCCGCCCCACGCCCGCGCCCGTCAGGCACCGCAGCGCGTAGTCTGCAACGTACCGACACCTAGTTACCGCATGTACCGCTTTACCACACCTAGCTTCATGCATAGAGAACCGATAGGAGCAAGGACACAAGCCAAGACTCACCAGTAGCGACTCCACAGAGGTGCTTCGCGAGCCCGACTACTGCGTCACACGACTTCACCTCGGGCACCTTCAAATAAAAAATAATTATTTTCATCGGCATATGGTTTCAGGGCATAAGTGGCCCACTAATAAGCCGGGTCTCTCATGAGGTGGCCTAGAGCATACTCCACCACAATCCACTCCAAATTAGTGGAGGTGTAAGTGGCCATCTCAAATCTCTAACATTTAGGGATTATTTCATGATAACAGGAGCGTTATTTCATGATAACAACTGAGACCAATGACTTTACTTGCCCTGTGAGACAGAAGTCTATTATGTGTGAACAGAAGAATATTGTATGTCTTTATACATATGTTTGATTGAATACTTTATCGAGCGCCAGGTGCGCGAGGTCGGCTCGGATGCGGCAAGCGCCCCCAGCAGGCGGGGTGTCGCCGTCCCCCCCGGGCGCCGGTCGCAGCTTGTTGTCCCGCTTGTGGCGCAGCGAGGCGCGGTCCACCAGCACCACGCGCCCCCCCCGCGCGCCGCCCTGCGCCCCGCACCACGCCCGGTATGCGTAGTACGACAGATGCCCTAAACATTACACTACTAAATTATTGCTGTTTAAAATCAATAAATAAAGCTACATGCTCATAATCCCACAATAGGATTCTGTGTCTTTGGGTGCACAGAACAACACACAAAGACAAGAATACACACTCGGACTGAAAACTGTTCCAGCGCAGCAATACCTATTAAAAACCAAATGTTCTTTTTAATAGATATTGCAACATCTATTGTGCATTAGTTTAATTACTTCTAATAATAATGGGCTCAGTGAGATAGAAGGTATCCTGTATTGTCTGGAAGTAGGTAAAGATTAATCTCAAAGAGAGTGAAAGTGAAGTGAGAATTGATTTTTGATATTCACCTTTCCCTGCTCCGAGTTCCACAAAGCAGGTGCCATCTTGCACCAGCCCCTCAGCCTCCACAATGTGCAGCAGACTGGAGGCCTGCCGCAAGTGCCGCAGGGAGCTCTCCGCCCGCCCTTCCTCCGTAAAGTCTGCCATCACTGCTTCATGAATAGGCTGCTCCGCTACCGTTGTTATTGTGTCTTTCACATACTCTACAATAAAACTAATTTCATAAAACAACCATTTTATTTCGCTAACGCAAGGGTAGTTTAGTGGAGATAGTGCCAAAAACTTCTTTTAGTTCTTTTGAATGTGAAGGTGCCCAAATGACGCTTGTTTGTATTAAAATAATAAAAAAACAAAAAAAGTACAATAAATATGATCACTTACATTAAGCTGTAAGGTAAACACGTGGGCACCTTCAACACAGCAACACATGACACAGAATAAAATATAATAATCATTTTACTTGAATTTAGATGGACTTATCTTTCCACAAATTATGTTCAACAACTACTACAAAAAGAAATTTGAAAAAATCTTCTATCAAACTCACTATCGTACAAAATATTAACTTTATCGATGAGTGCCAGTATCTTCTCCTGAGGCACTTGGCTCAGCAGATTCCGGGGGGCTGCATCGGTGACGGGTGGTGCGTTTATGTTTTGTACAATGTAGCAGGGGACCTCCGACTGGCGCGCATTGCAGATGGCCAGGTGTTTTAACAGTTTGCTGGCATAGCAAGTGCTGAAATTAAGCAAATAAAAACACAGTTTTTGACTGTTAAAAATAAAATTTAAGATATTCAAATAAATGTGTAATAGGTAAGTGTGTGTATACTCACTGTTTGGGATCATAGGGGCACGGTATGCGCGTCTCATCCTGGAAATAATAAGCAACACAGTCTTAGCAACTTTACTTCTGAATGGTTCAATAAACTTTAAATTAATATTATTAACTTCAAGATAGTCATGAAGGTCTTCGTTTATTTATCAAATACTTATACGAATTGAAAATGTTATGGGATCATACTTTGCCTTTTTCGGTAATTGGTTGCGGCTCGTGCTCTCCGCAATAGTTTCTGCCGGGCCGTACGGTCATACGACAGAGCCGTTTTTTCCGCGCTACAAAGAACTGGCATTGTGGCTGATTTAAACACTTTTTATCAGTAACTTTCTCCAAATTTTCAATATTCATTTCATTTATTTACATTGACCACTATCCAACATTGCATGGCAAGATGTTATGTGCACAGAGTACTTAATCACTACGTTTTAGTTATGTGTTTATTTATGTGGCAAACAAAGCAAACACCAACCACCACGGTGGCACGGTGTGCCAACTGTAGTCACAACTGCCAACTGGCTGGCATGACAATTGACATTGACTAATGACGTATCAGACAAAATAAAGTCATAATTTGACATTTCACATCACAGACAGCAGCAGGGCTTGAAACCGGTTCAAAATTAACCGGTATTATAACGGTTAAACCGGTTTTACAGTAAAATTCTGTTCCGGTACGGAACCAAATAGGAGCGATACTTTGAACCTAAATAAATCGGTTTATTCCTAGTCGCGTTGCGTCGGGCGCGACGCGAACAAAGCCGCTCGTACTTGCGCAATTTTCGATTAACCACTGACAGTTAACTGAACTTTAGTAAACGTGCTCGCATAAAAATCGTACTCGCACATTTTTTTTCTTTACACTTCTGCTAGATACAATCACAGATCTTCACGATCGTTGTCTTGAGTGAAAAATTTAACCGGTTAATAAAAATACCCATATTTTTCCAAACCGGTTCAAAGAAACAGAACCTTTTTCAAAAAGTTCCACCTGTAATTTCGTCGAACCGGTTCAAAAAATTTACCGGTTTCCAAGCCCTGGACAACAGATTGAATTATAAGAATACAGAGGAATAAGCACACCGTGCTGGTTATCAAAATAATAACTGACAACTAACTGGCAAGAAAATTCTTCGTAAACGTCAACATAATTTTAGGTTAGGCGTCGCATCATTCGTTATGGTTTATACTTTTAGTTAGCAGTTTTACCGCTAATAAAGAGTAATATTTTTCGCGTATTATGTAGGTTTGGCACGTTAAGATGAGTTCACCGATCAAGGATACCGACGAGGGCTCATGTAGCAGCGCAGCCGGGGGCGCGAGCAACAGTGGCGAGACTGGCGGGAACAGCGGCGCCGCGGCGTCGGGCCCGCTGCGGCCGCCTGCCAAGCGCCGCCTCTCCAACGCCCCGGTCATAGAGATCCTGGACACGGAGAGCGATGACTCCGACGTGTGCGCCGTCAACTCGTACCAGGCCTCCGCTGACGAGGTCAAAAGAATTCGTGGAGGTTCGTCTGTTTATTGTTTGTGTTACTTATCGTTCGTTACTTCTTATGGTAATGACCAGTATGACTTTTATTTACCTAATAATATATTATTGGTGTTTCAACTCCTCAAAAGGAAAGACCTGTACTCAGTAGTGGGCCATTAATGGGTTGAAGCCAGCCAGTATCAACAAATTAAAAAATTACTGGCTTTATCTTGTTTCTCTTTCATTAACCATAAGCTGACCCTCCTACTTCATAATAATTTTGTTGCAAAGAGCTGGTTGTTATGCTGTAGCATTGTGATTACCTCAGATTACTCTTCGAGTTCATCCTCATCATCGGACTACAGTTCAGACTCTGAATCTCCGTGGGAGGATGACTCCGTGCTCGTGGCAGACAAGTTCCCTGTTAAATTTGAGAAGGCACAACTCAACCCACGGGCCAATAGAATGGATGATCCACTATTTAACCCTGCATTACAGGTATGTAAACCCATTTTAAAGAGACAAAAAAATTATTTATGTTTAACTTTGTACACAATATTATTATTTTAACAATATTAGATAAGAAATGCAAAAGTTAGCTTTTGGCATTTCTTATGTATGACTTGAGTATTTTCCCACTCCTGCCAGGAGCAATATCAAGTTTGTTCTATACATATAATTATAGACTCCATGCTTTAGTTGTGATCATTGATTAATTCCAGTCACAAGAGCTAATAGACAAATTATCAACACACTGGAGCGACCGCAAGGACTTCAAAAGTGATGAAGTGTCATTGACAGCCGAGCCGTTCCGCTTGTGCTTGCTGCACGACCTGCTCGCTAACCCAGAAATCATCAACAACATTGTCGACGACATGAACACCCTGGACTGGGCACGGAAGAAGATGGACTTGTATGAGTTCCATCAGACCACCGACCTCGCCAACCTGTCGTGGCAGCGGAGCATCAGATGCATATACCAATTACTGAAGACTGAAGTTATGCAATGGGTGAGTTTTAACACAAGCTATTATAAAGCATAATATAATGCACGAGCATAACTTCTATACTTCACAACAATAACTATTTGGCATATTTTTGGAATGAAGTTCCTTATCGCGCGTTATGAAAGGGGGCTAGACTGAAGAAAATTTGCCACAATACTTTTTGAAGTGATTCAGAGAGTTTTACAGAGATGACGCTGTACAACTTGCGCTGTAAAACTTTCTGAATCACTTCAAAAAACAATACTTAAATCGAAAGGAACTTCGTTCCATCCGGGTGTCCCTTGACACCTCTTTGCCATTTTTGTAGCCATATTGGGGTGGCTTATGCCCCAACTCAGAGTCACTAACGGTTACTTTAACCGCTCCTTAGTAAATAATTACAATACAAATTCTGTACTAAGGAGTGATTTAAGTAAACGTTTGTGACTCTGAGTTTGGGCATTAGACTACTAACGCCAATCTCATGTTGTGTGGTTTTTGTTTTTGTAATAAAAAAAATTCAATATATATTAATGTAGCGTCCCTGTTTGGTACGCCAAATGTAATATGGTAGGTGCCAATTGTAATAAGTAATTGTCAAGGCTGGCTGAAGGGGCCAGTTCTAATGGAAAGGAAAAAAAAACCGATGCCAAGGACATGCAAATAAAAATAAAGTAGGGCTCCGAGCTTACCGTACGGGCCGGTGTTATGGGCGGTATGACCAGATATTTAAAAAAATACAAACAAAGGTAAAACAAATCGGGCGCCACTGGTCACAGTGCTTACCTGGTAGGGCTCGGGCGATGAATAGCCAACGGATATCAGGACTTTTAATCTCAAGGCAGGTTTTTGTCTTATTTAAGTGTGCTGAGTTGAGAGACCAATAAAAGAAAGAATGGTGAACAATACAGTTTATTCAGGTACACCAGAAAATAGAACAGCATCAAGTTACAAAATTAGCCAAGTAAAACTAAATGGATGTACCTCGTTAGAATTTTGTGACTCGCTTAGTATTACCACTAAATTAAAGTTAAACTAAATGTAACTTACAGGATATCTTCTTAACGGAGGTCGACCATCTATGAACACATACCGTCAGCCTCAAGATCACTGCAGTCAGCTCAGATGTACTCCCAGGCACAAAGTCAAAGTTCACCCGGAGAAGGGTTTAATAATGGGAAAAACTGGAGGCATTTTTAAAGAAATAAAAAAAACATCCAATGTAAATTGGAATCACTATGGAAAACTCTTACGGAAACATCACTGAGCCACTGGAAAGCTCTTACTAAGGAAACCACTGAAAGTGTTAATATCACTGAAATAATAAGGAAAGTGATACCGGAAAGCACTCTCTAAAACATTACTGATACTAGTACCGAAAAGTACTATATACCGAAAGGTATAACCGAAAAGTATTCACTCACTAAAAGTATTTATAATACTTAAATAATAAGTACCGAAAAGCTGAAACAATTAAAACAACCTTTATTAGTAGATTGTCAAAGTTAACCAAATTTTATTTTGAAAAATATAAGTTTTATTAAACTCACCGCGATTATCGCGCTTTCAGTTTGGAAATTAAAGATAGCAGCGTCCCGCCAAGCCGCGTAGAAGAAAGCCTAAAGAAAATTTAAAAGTTTTTTTAAGAAAATATGCATGACGCAATCCATTCGAAATGGCGTGTTCTCAAAATATTAAACACTTACCGAAAATAAAGCATTATTGCGGGGTTTTAATATTCAATAAATGTTACAAAACCCATCAGGGTATTCTGTTTGAATTTCCAGGCCAGATGGCCTTGGATATATGAATAAACAAAATCGATCACAATTTTTGATCTGCCATGGCGATGGCGAAAGAAAACGAAAAGCAAGTTGTCAACATTGACGTTTCAGACGGAAGGTTTTCCGGAGTCTACGGCTGCGTTCAAGAATGCGCTAACAGAAATGGATCCATAGATGCCACTTACAATATCGTAAAGCCCTATGTATTCATATTTAAAATAAAAGAAAACTAAGTAAAATTAATTGTTTTATTCAAATACACCACTTTCGAATATATTAAATTATTTAAATCCAATTTATGTTATTATTTTATTAAATTTTAATCCATCCAATTTAGATACTCCTAACCACAGACAAATGAAATGAATTATTAATCTGTGATATAAATACACAGATCAACTAAATATTACTTTAAATGCAACATTGGCCACAGATAGCAAATAAATCACTGCTCCATGGGCGATGTTATCTGAAATAAACTAATTCACGAATTAAATTTAGTAACGGGCTAAGCATTGCCAATTAGCACGTTACATTTTCCCCCTTCTAGGAAAAAGAAAATTTTTGAACTGAAGGTTCTAAAATTTTCGCCTAAAAAATTACCTACTACTAAGAAGCAGATTTAGAAGACATACCATTGTTCACCAAAATAAAAGTAAACAAAACTACCAAAAAGGAATGAAATATTCAAAAGAATAGGACGACATGCTGCAAGAATAAGTACTAAAAATCTGTATAACAGCTCGCATGTATCCTAAACAAGAAATAACCTAAACAAATGAGAACCTTGGAACTGGTCTACAACTGACCTTTCCGATGAGCCAACTAGCCGCGAAAATGTGAACCAAGTTCCTAAGTAAAATTGAAAACTAATTACCTAAACAGAAGATTTTGAAACTGGTCTACTACTGACTTTCCCGATTAGCCAACTAGCCGCGAAAAAGTGAACCGAGTCTCCAAGCAAAATTTAGATAACAAGTAAAATATAAACCAAGCAAAATCTAAACTAGTTACACAAGTGTGTAGTAAAAGAACGAATAACCAGTTACACAAGTGTGTAGTAAAAAACAAATAATAAGGTTGGTATGCAACTGGTACAGTGTGTATATTTAAACACCTCACTGACGAACCATCCCTATTAAAACAAAAGTCTATGTGGAAAACATAGCAAAGCAGGAGAGTTCAAAATCTATGTAGAAAACATAGCAAAACAAAGTTCAAAACTATGTGGAAAACATAGCGAAGCAAAAGCGTTCAAGGAAAAAAAACTATGTGGAAAACATAGTCAAACAAAAGAATTCAAAACTATGGGGAAAACATAGTAAAGCAAAAAATAGATTTCTAGATCAGTCTGCAACTGATTGATGCAATGGGCAAGTTGCCTTGCGTCAACGAACTGACCAAGAAACAAGTAATGACAAAGTCAAAAGCCAACAATTATAAAACAACAAAGTCAAAGACCAAATACAAAAGGCAAAGTCAAAATTTACCAAAGCAAAAAGAACAAAAATCTCTGGGTTAGTATGCACCTGATCGAAGTGAGGGACCATTTGTCTCACATCGACGAACTACTCCAGGGATAAACAAAAGTACACCTCAGGTGAGATGACAAAAAACAAAACGAGTACCTAAGAATACTCAAAAGTGATTCGAAAGAACCAAAACAAAAGAATCACTGGTCTAGTATGCAACTGGTTAACACGAAGACTTTCGCCCCGCATCAACGAACTAAACACAGCGAAACAAAGCTGCACATCTGGAAAAGATGACAGAAAAACAAAATTCCGGCGGAAAACCGAAATATGAAAATTCAGGTGAATCTTCAAGACAAAGCAAAGAGTGTGTGTCAGGTGACATCACCAAAAAGTGTGTGTAGAACACCAAAGTCAGCTTCTTGACCTAAGAATCAAGAAGTAAATGGTAAGTGCGCAAAAGTCACATCCGGGAACGGACACTAGGTCGCCTAAACTAGGACTAAAACTACCCTTAGAATTAGTTAGACTAAAGAAACATGCACCAACAAAATAACCAAAGTAGGTCATAAGTAAGTCTACACACAACCAAAATAAAACCCCCCCAAGAAGGTTAGAGATAAAAGCAAAACAAAATTAAAATATAACAAAACTTGGGGTAAAACAAAATTACATAACAAGAGCAAAGTAGAATAAAATAGGAGTCCTTACGACATTAAGCTGCACATTATCCTTCTATGATTTTGAAAGCCTAAATGATTTCTAATAATGGTGAGTATTCATGGACCAAGATGTTAACCATGTAAGAAGATCCAGAAATAAGAATGTAATCCTAGGCCCTAACATACATCACACTAACAATGGCTTATCTTCCATACTTCACCTCATTCTTCCACATTCATAAAGCCAATTACCCAAGAAGACAATCCACAACTTCTTCTTACTCAACAAAATTTATGAAAGCCGAAAAATTATTAGATTTTAAGAATATCTTTGACATGATATTTACCAACAGTGTTCCTAGACAAATCCTTCAAAACATATACATTATCAGAAACCTTCTCCACAATTTTACATTTTATAAACTTAGGTGCTAATTTAGAAGAAAAATAGTGAGCAGCGTTGGATTGTACGAAGTTTCTTCTCCACACAATATCACCAACATCGTAAGAAATAGCTTTTCGTTTAGAATTATAATAAAGAGCATTTTTCCTATAAGACTTGGCCAGGTGGTCAACAGTCTTCCTAAAAATATCCTCCAGTGAAGAAAGAAGTTGAGAATAACCAGAACGATCCTCAATAGTAATTTCTGAAGGGTCAGAAATAGAACTAAATTTATAAAGAGCACCATCCAAATAAATCTCCCTACCAAACATCAAAAAGTTAGGAGTGTATCCAGTAACCAAATTAACAGTACCGTTGATAGCGGCTTGAATATGAGGCAAAAACCTCGACCATGTTCTGTGATCTGTGTCAACATAACACGATATACAAGTTTCAATTGTCTTATTGAATCTTTCTACAGGATTGTTTTGAGGTGTGTAAAGTGTATTATAAAATAATTTTGGTATATTATAATCGCTTATGAAATCTCTGAACATTTTTGAAATGAACTGCCTACCGTTATCACAAATTAGTATTTTAAACCACCGAATTTTAAAAATATTTCCTTTTCCAAAATTTTTATAATTGATCTAAGTAGTTGTAGCTTGATAAAGTGGAAATATCCAACAATATTTAGAAAATACATCTACTATTGACAAAATATTAATATGACCTGAATATGATTTAGGTAACGGTCCAATAATATCGATAGACAACATTGTCATAGGTCGATCAACTAATTTAGGATTGGTCATTAAACCCAATGGTGAAGATGTTGAATGTTTATATGCTTTACAAGTATCACAGTTATTAATGTATTCCTTAACATCATTAAACATTTTTGACCAAAAATAATGTGTTTTTAATTTCTCAATTGTCTTGTGGATCCCGAAATGAGCGGAGTTTACATCATCATGATTGTTACGAATGGTATCCAAAACATGTTCTCTAGGTACAACAATTTTCCAAGCTAAATTTTGTCTTAAAGAATATTTAGGTTTAACAAACTTAAACAAGATGTCATCTTCTACTTTAAACGTTTTATATTTTGAAGGAAATTTTTGACAATCAGTAAACATTTTTCTATACCAAGGATCATCAATATCATCTGGACATGCACTAATAGCCGAAATATCAATTCTGGACAAGGCGTCAGGTACTGTATGATTTTTACCCTTTTTATGAACTACATTAAATTTATACTGCGACAAACGAGCTGCCCATCTGGCTAATCTACCAGAAGGATTTGCTAAATTCATCAACCATTTTAAACTAGCATGATCAGTAACTACTGTAAATTCAGTGCCTTCGATATAAGGACGAAAATGTTCTATTGATAACAAAACAGCTAATAATTCTCTCTCCGTTACACTATAATTTTTCTCACATTTAGATAATAATTTAGAAAAATAAGCTACAGGATGTGATTGACCTTCATCATCGTCTTGCATCAACGCACTACCTACTGCAAAGCCACTAGCGTCACAATGAATAGAAAATGGTTTATTAAAATCAGGACATCTAAGCACAGGTGCTGTAATTAAAGCATTTTTAAGATATTGAAAAGATTCTTCAGCCTGATCATTCCAAACAAATTTAACCTTAACGTTTCTTTTACCGCCAATTAATTTAGTTAAAGGAGCAACATAATCAGAGAAATTTGGAATAAATCTACGATAGTATGAGCACATACCAATAAAGCTACGAACATTTTTAGCAGATCTAGGTGTTGGAAAGTTCTTAATAACCTCTAATTTATAATAGGTTCTCCAACTGTAATAATCTTATGCTGTACCAAGTCAGTTTTACCTAAACCTTCGTGTTCATATGAAATATTCTCAAATTTTGAAGTAATTTCGTCTAAACGTTGACGTTCATCCGAAGTTAAACCAGATGCAGGTATAATTGAAGCTATCTCAAAAGGTTTACCATCAGAATTCACAAAAGAAATTTCTTTACTTAATTTAGAAAATATGTCAAATTTAATCCAAAAATCCATGCCGAGAATAACATCAATTGCTATCGACGGTATGATATCAAATCTACACAATCTAACACGTTTAGCACATTTAATAGGTAATTCAATATAACCAATAATATCTTGCAGCTTACCATCAGCAGTAGTAGCAGATGAAGTAATCTTATTCAAAGTAAAACCCATATCTAAGAAAACTAAGTGAGAATCGTTGCCTAATACATTCATTTGTGCACCGCTGTCTAATAATCCCAAAAATTCACGACCCTTAACTGTAAAACACATATAAGGACGTTTATCAGTATTCCTACAAAGTGTAGCCACTTGAGCTTCAATAAAATTTTCTTTAATATCAGTAGAAGGTTTAATATCTTTTTGAGTTTCAAATTCCGTTGTAAACCGATCGCTTTTATTCGAAAGTTGGCTACAACGGAGCCTTACCCGTTTTTTTGATCGCAGGTATCCATCAGAGAAGAAACATTTTTAGAAGAATTGCACTTGTCACAATTTTTTGTAAGAACATCAGGTTTCCCACATTTAAAACATTTAATACCAACAAACTTCTTGCATTCCTTGTAACTATGTCCAGAAGATTTACACTTATGACAAAAAACTGTAATTTGATTACTCGCAGGATAGGTAATAGGTTTGAGTTCCCTTTTAATATAATTTGTACCAAAAGGATTGTGTTTATGTAATTTAAAAGATTCAATTTCCCTACTTAACTGAATGAGTTCATTAAGTGATAAAACACACCTACCAATTAAATGAAATGAGTACTCGGGCAACATGTTGTGTTTAATAATGTCTAATAGTGTATGTTCCAATAAAGGTGTACGCAATTTTGTAGAAAGATCCATGACATCAATAATAAATTCACTCAAAGTTTCATTTGGTTTTTGTTTCCTGTTCCTAATTTCTTGTTCTAAATGAAAATAATAATCCCTAGGTAAAAAGAAATCCAACAACTCAGTTTGGAATTGTGACCAACTCAATATAGTATCCTTCCTTCCTCTATACCATTTCAACGCAATACTAGAAAGCAGCACCGGCAAAGCCAACAAACACTGGAAGTCTGTATATCCTTTAACTGGTTTCAACTCATCAATCCTTTGCAGAAACTCCAGAGGGCAAGAACGACCATCAAATGTTATACCCAATTTAGAAAAATCAAAATGTTTTTGGTGATAATGATTGTTCACAATTGGATGTAATGAATTTGTTTCATTAGATTGTAATCCTCTGTTCGAAGGTGGTGAATTTGTTACATTGTCTGTATCAAGCAAGTTCACAAACTGTGAATAATTCTGCGACTGAGACTGAGGTACATCCGCAACAACATTCTGCTTATCAGAGTTATTCTCAACAGATACTATGTTATCATCCATGTTAACAACCAATAATATCTAATATTATGTATAAAACAACAATATTACTTCTACTTGTACTCAAAGTTAACTTTACAACAGATATCAACTATTATCTTTATATGTAATTACTATTCTTAACAATTCCAACAATATCAAGTTATATTTAAGAAAACTAAGTTTATTAAGAAACAAAGTGAACCTTTTAATGATAATTAATGACAAATGAACACTTTAATAACTATTGTTTATGTTTCAAATGCAATTTATAGTTGTTATTTAACAATTATTCAAAAGTATGTTATATTTTATTATTACTGAAGAGGAAGATTATAATTACTTATTTATTGCAATATAATCTTTCTCTAATATGAAGTTACTATAATATTACTGTAATCAAGTATATACTACTTTAGACAATTACTAATTTGTGTAGAATAATGTATTGTGCATTATTGTTCCATTACTTACTATTGTTCTATTATATTGACAAGTTTAACTAGCAATAAACAACTTATTGTTAGTTAATGTTATTATATTATATGAATAGGCCTCAAAACATAGATTCTAGATGTTACTTTACTATTGAAAACCTTGTATGTTATATTTCTATATTGACACAAAACAAAAGTATTGCACAGGTGTGCAACAAAAGAAAAAAGTAATAAACTAAGTATATATCAAAACAAAGTATTGCCTAAAGAAACTGCAATACCAACAATTCACAGAACATGTCATAAACAGGGGAATACAAAAAAAATGTACACTTCCTAACAGTTTATTTTCAAGCCAAGTACAATATAAGTCAGATAAACTAAGTGAGTCACAGCAAGCAATGTCAACTCAAAACTCAAACACACATTATATTAAATAAGAAAGTATCAAGTCCCTGTTCGGGCGCCAAATGTAATAAAAAAAATTCAATATATATTAATGTAGCGTCCCTGTTTGGTACGCCAAATGTAATATGGTAGGTGCCAATTGTAATAAGTAATTGTCAAGGCTGGCTGAAGGGGCCAGTTCTAATGGAAAGGAAAAAAAAACCGATGCCAAGGACATGCAAATAAAAATAAAGTAGGGCTCCGAGCTTACCGTACGGGCCGGTGTTATGGGCGGTATGACCAGATATTTAAAAAAATACAAACAAAGGTAAAACAAATCGGGCGCCACTGGTCACAGTGCTTACCTGGTAGGGCTCGGGCGATGAATAGCCAACGGATATCAGGACTTTTAATCTCAAGGCAGGTTTTTGTCTTATTTAAGTGTGCTGAGTTGAGAGACCAATAAAAGAAAGAATGGTGAACAATACAGTTTATTCAGGTACACCAGAAAATAGAACAGCATCAAGTTACAAAATTAGCCAAGTAAAACTAAATGGATGTACCTCGTTAGAATTTTGTGACTCGCTTAGTATTACCACTAAATTAAAGTTAAACTAAATGTAACTTACAGGATATCTTCTTAACGGAGGTCGACCATCTATGAACACATACCGTCAGCCTCAAGATCACTGCAGTCAGCTCAGATGTACTCCCAGGCACAAAGTCAAAGTTCACCCGGAGAAGGGTTTAATAATGGGAAAAACTGGAGGCATTTTTAAAGAAATAAAAAAAACATCCAATGTAAATTGGAATCACTATGGAAAACTCTTACGGAAACATCACTGAGCCACTGGAAAGCTCTTACTAAGGAAACCACTGAAAGTGTTAATATCACTGAAATAATAAGGAAAGTGATACCGGAAAGCACTCTCTAAAACATTACTGATACTAGTACCGAAAAGTACTATATACCGAAAGGTATAACCGAAAAGTATTCACTCACTAAAAGTATTTATAATACTTAAATAATAAGTACCGAAAAGCTGAAACAATTAAAACAACCTTTATTAGTAGATTGTCAAAGTTAACCAAATTTTATTTTGAAAAATATAAGTTTTATTAAACTCACCGCGATTATCGCGCTTTCAGTTTGGAAATTAAAGATAGCAGCGTCCCGCCAAGCCGCGTAGAAGAAAGCCTAAAGAAAATTTAAAAGTTTTTTTAAGAAAATATGCATGACGCAATCCATTCGAAATGGCGTGTTCTCAAAATATTAAACACTTACCGAAAATAAAGCATTATTGCGGGGTTTTAATATTCAATAAATGTTACAAAACCCATCAGGGTATTCTGTTTGAATTTCCAGGCCAGATGGCCTTGGATATATGAATAAACAAAATCGATCACAATTTTTGATCTGCCATGGCGATGGCGAAAGAAAACGAAAAGCAAGTTGTCAACATTGACGTTTCAGACGGAAGGTTTTCCGGAGTCTACGGCTGCGTTCAAGAATGCGCTAACAGAAATGGATCCATAGATGCCACTTACAATATCGTAAAGCCCTATGTATTCATATTTAAAATAAAAGAAAACTAAGTAAAATTAATTGTTTTATTCAAATACACCACTTTCGAATATATTAAATTATTTAAATCCAATTTATGTTATTATTTTATTAAATTTTAATCCATCCAATTTAGATACTCCTAACCACAGACAAATGAAATGAATTATTAATCTGTGATATAAATACACAGATCAACTAAATATTACTTTAAATGCAACATTGGCCACAGATAGCAAATAAATCACTGCTCCATGGGCGATGTTATCTGAAATAAACTAATTCACGAATTAAATTTAGTAACGGGCTAAGCATTGCCAATTAGCACGTTACATTTTCTTCGTTTTCACCGTTGGTACGGGCCCTCTGAGAGAGCCAGGTCTTTCTTTCTTTTTCTACTCTGGTGTCGCTGATGTCCATGGGCGACGATAGCCACTTACCATCAGGTGGATGAGTGGATCGTCAGGGATCGTCAGACTGTTTGCTGGCAATTTCCATTAAAAATATATTTAGCAGCCTAGCTCATGAGACAAAAGAAACATGTAAATTTTTAAATATTAAATTCGAACACCATTTACGAGGTTCATGATAAGCCATTTGACGACTTAAGGCTGACTGTACGGATTTTACAGTCCAGTTAAATGTGTCCTGTGAATGTCTAAAACCAATCTCTTTTGCATGTGATAACTTAATGATTATCTGCTTAACTAACGCAATGACGTACTATAAGTATGGGTGTGTGGCGCGTGTTGCGCGTGTTGCAGGCGTCCTCGGTGACGGGGCTGACGCTGACGCACGCGTCGGCGTCGTGCTCGCTGTACGGGCCGGGCGACCACCTGCTGCTGCACGACGACCTGATGGCCGACCGCCGCGTCGCCTTCGTGCTCTACCTGGCGCCCTGGACGCCGCGCCCGCCGCCTCGCGCCTCGCCCCGCGCCTCGCCTCGCACCTCGCCCCGCACATCGCCCCGCACCTCGCCTCGCGCCTCGCCCACCCTGCACAACGGTGCCGGGGACCACGAGGTATGAGTGCATTGGATGTCATGAAAAAAGTCAAACAATATATTTTCTTTTTTTGTCTCTTTCTTGGCCGCTCATCAGTGATTCCTTTGGTGTCGCTGATATCCTTGGGTGACGATAGCCACATGAGGTAGAATGTAAGCTCGTTTATCGGCCATTTCTATAAAAAAATATGTCAAAATACGCATGATATCTAACTACCATGTTAAATATCAAACTAACGAATTGTATTAAAGTTACAACACCTTAATGGCAATATCACACAACATAAGAATAAGTTGACGCGGCGCCCTTTTTTGCTTGCGTTGAACTTGTGTTGGCTGGGAGATAAATTATTAGTAAAAACCCGACGCTTCAGCCACCTTGGTATTTTCTATTCTTATAGTTTCATTATTATGTTAACGAGTTATCTGATGCGTTAGCCTGCTTACAAGGAACTTCGGGGTGTTGTAAATAGCAGACGCGTCGTCATGATCGCCCGAGTGCTGTATTTACGAGTGTGCGGCCGGGAAGTGTGTAAAGTGTGTGCAGTGTGTGTGTGTGTGTGCGCAGGCGCGCGGCTGGACGGAGGCGATGGGCGGCGCGCTGGAGCTGCTGGCGCGCGACGCGGCGGGGCGGCCCGGCGCCGTGGCGCGCCGCGTGCTGCCGCGGAACAACATGCTCGCGCTCTTCCAAGTGGGACATGACTCCTTCCACCAGGTACCCCCAACACCAACAACAACAACCCTGTCAGATCGTTAGGCCGCCGCCACGTTTGTAAGGTTCACGAGTAAACCTTAAGTAAGTAAGATAATAGGGATTCGATCCCATCCAACACTTGTGGATCGATACAATGGGGTACAATCCGTCATCCGCTCGATTTTTTTATTGATCCATTTCGATCCAGAATATTGATACAAGGCAGCTGGATCGAACATGCCTAATTATATGATAATTAACTTACTTTAAATTTGCAAATGTAACCACACTTAGTATTTGGTTGTAGCTTCTGAATGTGACATCCGGAAGTAACTTACAAGGTGTAATTTTGACCTACATCCAGTACAGTGTTTCCTTAGCAACATTTCTGGTGTGGATAAAATCAATAGGCGATGACGACGTCTTAGATGGTCTGATTTTTCGTCAGTTCTTCAGGGTATAAAAAGTGTAACAAAATAATGCAACATTTTCGTGTAACGTTTTTAGCGTCACAGCTGAGATAGCAGGTCTTTTCACACCTGAGCCATGTACGATCTTGTGGCGGCATTAAACCGCTAACGAGTACACTCTAGACCTCTTCGGTTATAAGGAGAGACTGGTGTCCTGGTGGATGAATGGCCTAATGGATTGAAGTCAATATTGATTAACGATAACATATAATTGCAACAAGTGTCGTGGTCCGTGGGGCAGGTGGGCGAGGTGCTGTCGCTGGAGCTCCCGCGGCTGACCATCAACGGCTGGTTCCACGGGCCCGAGCCGGAGCCCGCGCCCGAACCGCCGCCCCCGCCGCCTGAGGAGGAGCCGCCCGCCAAGGAACGACCACATAATAACGTGGTAAGTCACTACAACTTCATCATCATACCTGTCCCTCTCACAAGGTCTGACGGAATCAGAGCCTAGCAGTTGAAGAAATATGAAAAAAAGGAGTAGGTACCTATATCCATTTTTTTAGATAAATCGAATTTAGAAAACAGTGCTACAGTGTCTGATTATTTAAAAATAAGACATACATAAAATTAAGATAATTTAAAGATAAATAAATAATCACTTAACGCAAAACTAATCCCTCTTTACAATTAAATATATTTTTTAACTAATTTAAATTATATTATCGTGGATATCTGTTTGGCCTAATGGTTAGCTAGTAGAGAATGCATTAAGCAATAAGCTCGCCAATTGTATTGTACTCTGATTTTGTGGTCAATAAAGTCTAAATAAATAAATTAATAAATATTACGATAAATTAAAATAAATAAGTTGTATGATTGTTTATCCAATAAGTCTCGTCTATAAGGTCCGCGCAAGGGTGGTAAGGCAGCGGCTAATGGTGTGCGCGTGTGTATGTGTGTATGTGTGTGTGTGTGCAGGTGGTGGTGTCCGCGTGGGTGTCGAGCACGTACATGTGTCCGCGCGTGCGCGCGCAGGTGCAGGGGCAGATGGAGCGCGCCAGCGAGGTGCTGCTGAGCGACGTGCTGCTGCCCGCGCGCGTCGACCACCTCATGGCCGCGCTCGCCGGGGACGGTAATGCTAACTACAGTTTTTCAGTCTATGAAAGTAAAATGTACGGGTGATCCCTGGGGTATTTCAGTAAAAATAATACGTCACATATTATCATATCCTTGTTTAGTTGTAGTTTTTAATAAATGCATAGATCTTGGTGTATTTCCAGATCTAATGAAATGCAGTAAAGTTATACCATTATTTAAAACAGGTGAAAAAACGGATATTAATAATTATAGGCCAATTTCTGTATTACCAACACTCAGTAAGATCTTCGAAAAGATCATACTGAATCAAATGCTTACCCACTTCAACAATAATAAATTATTACATTAGTAACAATACGGTTTTACTAAAGGTCGTAGTACAACTGATGCCGGATCCAGGCTCTTAAAGCATATATATGAAGCATGGGAGTCATCGCAAAATGCTATAGGTGTATTTCGTGATTTATCAAAGGCGTTTCATTGTGTTGAGCATGATACATTACTATCTAAACTTAGTCACTATGGCGTGAAAAACAAGGCCCTTAGCTTGCTCGTTTCTTATTTAAGTAATAGGATACAAAAGGTTAATATAAATGATGAAAAGTAATCAGGGTCACCTACTGTGATGGGTGTTCCGCAAGGCTCGATCTTGGGCCGTTTTCTTTTCCTGGTGTATATAAATGACTTACCACATTATGTTAAAAACCATGCGAACATTGTGCTGTTTGCAGATGATACATCATTAATATTTAAGACTAATAGGAATAAAAATAATTTTGACGATGTTAATAGTGCTCTGTCGCATGTCTCACATTGGTTCACTATAAATAATTTACTTTTAAATGCAAAGAAAACCAAATACTTAGAATTCGTGCTACCAAATGTAAAAAAAGTAAATAAATCTCTTAAATTAAATAATGAAACATTAAATATAGAGGAATCGACAGTTTTTTAGGAGTGACCTTGGATAGTAAACTGCAATGGGGCCCGCACATAGCATCTCTCACACATACTTTGAATAACAAATCTAAAATAATATTAGGTTACACATACAAAATTTTGTTATACAAATGGGTACATGTATTTCTGATCATGCTCTACACACTACACACTACACACTACACTACACACAGACGCTTCCACCAAACAGCTTGGACCATGCTCGGACCCCTCTCGTAAGTCAACACTTGGTTGGAGTAAGCTGTTTACTAGTTGGAACTATGATGCTGCTATGATGCTATGACGCACAAATAAAACAAGCAGAAACGTCAAACTAATAACATCCTTCTGTTTGCACTGGAGATTAAAAATAGATCAAACTCAATTTTGGATTGAATAATTATGATATGGATTGCATTGCTCTGTTTTAATGTATTTCACGGTCCATCTTACGGGTAAAGATCCCAAGTGATCATAGTCGAAATTAAAGTTGACAAAACAAGTATGCAGGGTATGATTCTAAAACCCTCTGTAAGGTTAATATTATCTTACATATTCTTTACGTTTTATCAATGTAAAATCATACCATACATATTATACAGGTAGCATTTAACATAACACAAACAATCTGTAATATCAATAATTACATAAGGTATTAGAATCATGTCCTGCATACCTAATTCTTTTGCTGACTGTACAGAATCCAGTATATTCAGTAGGATCAAGATGGCTGGAGCTTGAAAAAATGAAACTTTCCATGATTCTAGAGGTGGAGTGGGAGCGGTGCGGCGTGGGCCAGCAGCGGCGCCACGACCGCGTGTCGGCGGCGTGGCTGGCCGGGGGGCAGGGCGAGGGTGAGGGGGAGGGGGAGGAGCACCCGGTGCGCGCGCTGGTGCGGCTGGTGAGCAGCGCGGCGTGGCTGCGGCTGCTGGCCGACTGCACTGACCTGCCGCTGGCCGCCTACAGCCGGCTCGAGCTGCAGCGGTGGCGCGCCGGGGACTTTACCGTGAGTTATACTACAATGTATATACACCCAGCGTGGATCGCGAGCTTTACTTTATAGGAACTAATCAAGCAGCTAGAGCGCGCGAGGCTCCCTCGATCGTGAATCATTATCATGGCACCTTGCGTCCTCGCGTTCGAGACTCAATGTTCAGTCTGCTGTTACTGCTTATCGTGTAAAATCGATAATTTACATTGAAACGCTAGTAAGTTGAAAATGCATGTTGGCCTTTTGATTACATATTGTTTTCATAGCCTGAAGGTCAGATGAAAATGCAGACGGGCCACCTGATGGTATGTAGTCAACCTCGCCTGTGAACATGAGCAATACTAGCGTAAACGTAGTGCCACCTGTTTTTCATATTCTAACTATTTAATATTCATCTGTGGAAATGTTTGTTCGTGCTGATATTTGTTTGGTGCGAACAACTCGACTCGTGTGTTGATATGTGTGTGTGTGTGTGTGTGTGCAGCTGATCCCGCCGCGCGAGCACTACCAGCAGCCGCGGCTGGAGGCGCTCTTGTACCTGGGCGTGCCCGAGCGCGTCATCTGCGGCGGACAGACCGTGTACGTGGCGCCCGAGGGCGAGGCGGGCGGTGCGGGGGGCGGGGCGAGCGGTGCGGCGGGTGGTGCGGGCGGTGCGGGGGAGGACGAGGCGCTCGTCACGCTGCCGCCGCGCCACAACGCGCTGTCGCTGGTGTACTGCGACGCCGGCGCCGCCTCCTTCACCAAGTACGTCAGCAAGATGACCATGAAGCCGCACGAGCGGTTCTACATCCTCACGTGCACCTACTCGGAGGAGTACTGACGGCGCCCGAGGCGAAGCTGGCACTTCCGGCGTAAGGAGCTCCTCGACCCGAGGCGGGAGTCCGTGCCTCAGAGGGCACTCGCTGCCGCCGCTCAGCCGGTGACCGGTTGATTGTGGTCACAGATAAGTGATAAGATTTTATTGTGAGTTTATTGGATGGTCCAGTGTTAAACTTTTATAATAACATGTAAAAAAGCGAGCCCCAGCTGCTGATACACAGGTTTCAGTTTGATGTTTGATGTTTGAACTGTCATGTGCAATGAATGTATATTGTCGAATAATGGAGTCAGTGAATGACTTGGCATTGTTTACTAGTCCATTTGTAATTTCACCACGGGGTTATTTAAATTCGTTTATAGTTTCTATATCGAATTTACTTGTTCGAAATGCGTGACGACTATAACTATTCAAAACTAAGATTTACCATTGCGTTCAGTTGAATGACAAAGTGGCAATGGGCTGGCCACATAGTGCGGAGGACCGATAACCGTTGGGGAAGAAAGGTCCTCGAATGGCGCCCACGTCTCGGAAAAAGGAGCATAGGACGCCTCCCGACCAGGTGGACTGACGACCTGAAGAAGACAGCGGGCATCCGCTGGATTCAGAAGGCTCAGGACCAGTCAGAGTGGTGCAAGTTAGGGGAGGCCTATGTCCAGTAGTGGACCTCCAAGGGCTGATGGATGCATGGAATGACTAAGTAACTAAATAAATATCAACCTGATATGATACCCGAGCCCACCAGTGGGACAGCGGGGTGGGTTGCTCCAGCGTCAACACAAGACAAACGAAAGCGTTGTTGACAACCAGTTGGCAACGTGACAGTCCACATCGAGCCTCGTGTACATATTGTCCCGGATTGCTACTTCACAGCTCACGACCCCGACCGGCCCTTGTGAATAGTCACTACTGTGTAAATAGCGTTAAATGAATAGTAAATGTAATTGAAAGGGTATGTCCGATATTACAATAAATTATTTTAAGTTAGATGTAAGATTGGTAAAATTGCAAGATATATTTTATGGATTTATGTGTGGGTTGAGTGGCACGTGTCGGGGACGGACGGACGGGGACAGCGGGACACAGCGGGACAGCGGGACACTGGGGGAGCTGACTCTGCTCACAGACATATTGCATACAGTCATGTTGCAGGGATGAGCGAAATCCAGTAATGCGTTAGAAGTACATAGTTGGTAGTGAGTGGAAAAAGAAGGTGGTTAGTGATGAGACAAGTATTTGTAATCTATTTTTGTACTAATGTGTCCATCAATTTAGTTCAATAAAAACTAAGCTGTCATGAGATGTTATAATTATGTGGCTGGTAGTGGGTTGATAATAATGTTCTCGTTTGAGTCGATTACAATTTACAACTGACTCTTTTAGGGTTTTTCAGTTACGCGATGTCAAAATTGATCGTTTATCAACGGTTGTAAGAGGAGAGGCTAAATAAATACATAATAATCCTTATTCAAGACAATAAGAATCCTTATTCAAGACAAAGAAATCACCAATTGGTGTAATATTCTTTTATAAGTTAATTATACAATTTAGTTAAAATATGCTTTTTGAAGTCACACGCAATTTAACTAAAAAATAGTAATTGTAAGACATGTGTGAATAAATGTTCTAATAATAATATAATAAGTAAAAAATAGGCCCATAATGTAAATATATAAACTGAATAACTATAACGTGTTAGCATGTCTGTTCCGGTCCCGTCCCCGGCCGAGTGTGTCCCGGGAGCTTCGCCCTGTAAATACACGTCTCCCGGGATGATGCGGTCATGCGGCACCGCAGGCATTTGTGTGTGGCGGCGATAGTAGCGCTAGTGGCGATACCGACCAGACGGACCCTGTGTTGTCCAGAGGCAGTTGTGTTGGTCGGAGTGAACGTTAACGTGTCAAGGTTCTGAAAGGAGCAATAGTCATGTGGAAGGTGGAGGAAGGGAGCAGCATGCGTCGCGTTCCAAGCGGCGCTCGATCCTACCTCGGCGCTGTATTTCAACAATTGCGATTAAAAACTAACTCCCTTATGCAATACCGCAATAAAACTTAGTTATCATTTTAGCTATTGCATTGTTATATATTTTATCTTTATCGTTTTTCATTAGAGTGAAAGAAACATAACAATATAAAAGCCTTCTAGAACTTTGCACGTTTTTATGAATAATGGGGTAATTGTCACACCATCAACGGAGAGGCAGTCATCGGGGTCCAATACGACCCCGTCGACTGTCTGTCCGGCTCGTATCACGCGGCACTTAAGTATCCATTACTGCAGATAATGATCGGTTTCTTTTTTGAATTAACTTATCCTATTCTCTAATAAACTACGAGTATGAGCTATAACTCAATGTGATGGGTACAAATTGTATCTATGTTTTTGTTTATTGACACCAAAATTGTATGTGCGACTACAAAGATCTGTTATCGGTAGTGAGGGACCTAGCAAAAAGTAGCAACTGATCGCTTCTGGTCCTGTCGTACCGCTAAACTCGATGTTTCGACTTTTTTGAGTCCTAGCTGCTCAACAAACGTACGCTATCTTTTAATCATTATTTGCAGTTTTAAAATAAGGCAGACACAATGAAATTAATGCCAAAACTAATTTCTGTTTACCATTAATTATTTTTTATCAAAAAATGAATATTTTCATTAAAAGTAGCGCTAAGATTTCGATTGTTTGGTTTACCAAATAAATCTCGTCTGAAATAAAATAATGGTAAAAAAACTTTTTAAAAACAAGCTATCACGTATTAGTAACGTATTAGTTTTCGTGTTCTCAGCAAGCCCTTTCATTTGATACCCATACTGTGGTAGTGCAGAAAAAACTAGTCGGCCATCTTGGATGTTCCGCCATATTGGAATTAGAGTGACGTCACAGCTAAGCATACATATTGCATTGTCATCCAAAATAAGCGTGTATGCCAAAGAACAATGCCCAAAAATTATTTTCTATTTTTTGTAGCGTCTTAAAACGTCAGTTATACCGAAGCAATTCATTTATTTTTTTACGTATTTTAAAATTAATACCTGTGCCCGTATTACCCAGCGTAAAATAATTTTATTAATAAGTGATGAATTGACTATAATAACAATTATGTCAACAATGTCCATTTTCATTCGGGCACTCACTTCGATACATAGCTTGTATCAAGCAAGATATAGGGAGACTTCTGGCCAATATTACACACAGAATTTCGTTATAAATGTTGGTAACAAATATAATAATGTCAAATTTCCATTTCCGGTTGTCAATAAAAAAAAAGTCAGAATTAAAAATAATGGTAAAAATTACGTTCTCCCCTACTCTATGACTCAATGGTTATAAGAATTCAATCTCAAAATACTTTGGTTCTGGGGTGTCTCTGCTGAAAATTCTTATATATCTAAGCTCAGAAATTAAAGCGGCGATTTTTAGAATTTTTTTTATTTTAAGACGCTAAAGTTGAAAATCAAATAAAACGATGTATGGCAGTTGGGCATTGTAAGACGCTAAAGTTGAAAATCAAATAAAACGATGTATGGCAGTTGGGCATTGTTCTTTCAGCTCAATCGGTTAAAGATAACTGATTTAAAATTCAGTTGCAAGATTCCACTCGGACATACATACATTGCAAGTTAAATAAATGCTTGTAAAAACGTTGTATCCAGCAGACAGTCTCGCGAGCCGTGCACAGCCGACAGACTTGGTCTGTCCACAGTAAATTAATTTTGTACATACTGTAACAGAGTATTATAAATTAAATAAAATTTATGATTTGACTGTACCTACCTTGTTTATTTATTTATTTCCATTCCCATACAAAACTGAACGAAATTAGGAAAAGTTGGAGGCGGTGAGTGGGTGACGTCAGTATTACGATAAAGATATTCGAGAGTTCCATGTCTCCTTTGTCAAATATTATGTATGTATTACAATTTAATTATCACATGCTTCGGTGAAGTTTGGTGAAGGAAAACATTGTGAGGAAACCTGCACACCGGAGAGTTCTCCATAAAAGTTTTCAAAGGTGTGTGCAGTCTACCGATCCGTACTTGGCCAGCATGGTAGACTATGGCCTGCACCCCTCACGTTGTGAGAGGAGACCCCGAGCCCAGCAGAGAGACAATAGGTTGTTGTTTTGCTTTTACTTTGCTGTTTCCTTTGTGTATTTTAAAATCGGTTCATCATTTTCCGGCTAAGGGTTAAAAGCGGCTAAGCCAGTTCTGTCTTTCCCTGTCTTCTTGGTCGGCAACGCATCAGTGATGCCCTCGGTGTTCCAGCTCCCTGGGCGGCAGATAGTGGTTACCTTTGTCCTAAGCTAATTGTAATTGTAAAAAAGACCATTACTCGCCCATAGAAAATTCAAAACTAACTTAGGACGCAATTCTCTCATCCCTAGACTATGCAAACTATTTCAGGAGTTCCTTAGTAAAGACGAGACCATTGACATTTTTCATGATAAGCTTGCATTATTTAAAAATAAAATTCATAGGGTTTTAAACCCAAAATCTTACAAAATTTCCTGATCAGGTATTACAATTTTAGGTATTCATACCTACTCCACAATTTGCACATTTAGTATCGTATTTATTTTTTATCATATTTATAACATATGTATTGCAATCGTATATTTATATCATAATAATTATATAGCATTTTTTAATATGCTTGTTATCATCATATTTATAAAAATAAGAGACGTGCAATGTTAATGCACCTAAATATGCATGCTGTGTTCATCCGTAATTAAAAATTAAAATTACAAATAGACTATTTTTAAGACTTAAATCTGTAATCACTGCTGGTTTTTGTAATTTTGTGGATGATCCTATAAATAAATAAATAAATAAATGACTTCGAATATGTAAGTCATCATTATGGATTACGTTTTATCTATAAATATAAATTAAATTGATCTTTCACATTTTCCTTTTCTTTTCCTTCTCTAAGGGGATTAGTGTCTAAAGTGTATGTTTTGATGTTCATGGGCGACGATATCCACTATCAGGTGGATCGTCAGCTCGTTTGCCGGCTATTTCCATAAAAAAAAATTAAAACGGTATATCGGTTCGATGGATTCAAAGTCTTTATAGGACATGCATTCAAACATTTTTTGCGTTTTATCTACGCTAATATCATAAAAAGGAAAGATTTGATTGTTTACATTGAATAACTACTGAACCGATTTGAAAATTTCTTTCACTGTTGGGAAGCTCCATTATCGCCGGGTGACATAGGCTATATTATATTATCAAAATAACTTAGGGATCCTTAATTAAACTCCAATAATGTAACCCAAGGTGTTAAAAAATAAGAAAACCGAAGCAAAGCGAGGGTGGTTGTTATTTGTATTATATAATTTATTACATCTATTTATAACCCAGTCCTGGATTTGTCAATAGGCCGTATAGGCCGCGTCCTAGGGGCGGCAGATTGTAGAAGATGATATATTATAGATGATTTTGCTATTAAAAAGTGTCGCAAAAAATTCTAATTCTTGTTTTTTACGCACTTTCTTAGTAACTAATTCAGTGTCTTCCTTACTATGAATGTGAAATTATTATTTGAAAAAAGTACATGGGGCGGCAGAAATAAATTGGCCTTCACTCATAAAAAATATAAATCCGGCACTGTTATAACCAAATAGGGAACTTGCGCACACATTAGAAGAGATGGCAATTTTTCTTGAAATAATAAGTTTAAGTAACTATTAGTACCTACCTAATCTACTGCGATTTTCTGTTCGGGCAGGAAAAAGGGTGTGAAGTGAACACTTGATTGCTTTCATTCGATCGTGGAGGAAACTTGGTAATTGTATTATGCAAAAAGTTAACGAAGGGTTAAGAGGGTAGGTTAAAGAAATGGTGAAAACTCGTCACCCGAAATGTTTTTTTTTCATTTAGAAAGATAAATACCAGTAGGTAATAATATTAATTACTTTAGCGAGGAATCAGTTTCCCTCATCTCTTACGGCATCCTTGGTTAATAACACACAGAGACAAAAACACACACCTAGACCGAGAACAGAAATATACTCCCAAATAGAATAAACAATAAGCATCAATTACCTATATTTTAATCGAACCGGCTTGCTCGATGCAGCAGGCTGATACCACACTAGGACAAAATAAATGTAAACCTGTGTGTAAACCATAGACCCGTCTTAGGCGTCATAAATGCTCCATGCTCTTAAAGCGAGCACAATTTATTCTATCATTTCCCGTCCTCGCGCCGCGGTCCCGTCGCACGTGGTTCGTCTCCCGCGTCACGGCGTCACGGCGTCACGGCGCGGCGGCGTCACGTGCCGCCCGCAGATTGTGTCCCGCGGGCCGCGCGCTATATTGCCCATTGATCTCGCATCATCGCTAAACCCTAGCTGATTGCCCTCCCCCGCCCCCGCCAGCCGCCGCCAACAATAACGCTCTTGAAGGCTCTATGTCGGTTTTTAATTTTATATAAGCATCCGATTTTCCCAGGTAGGTATCTCCTTTAAGTATTTTTAGCACGTTTCTGAATTAACATACATTGGCTATTTTAAATAGAATCTAAATTCACTATTGTCTAAGTTTTCCTCTAAACTTTATCTATTCATACTTTACCTATTCATAGATAATTTTCTACTGGGAGACTCTTTCACAATTCACATGTCTTGTAGGTATAAGTAAGTTGTAATAAGCTGTTCTCGATAGCAAGCGGTGGACGACTGGACGTGCTCCGTGGGTCCGAGTAGTCCAAATCAGCCGTCAGTTGCGGCAATGCTGGTGATTCTGGTGGCAACCATTTCTGGACGACAAGAGACAGACTGATAAGATCAGAGTGAATAGAGTCGTGTGTATTAGAACTTCTACTAACTACTACGAACTAGCAAAACTTCCAAATGATTAGTTTCAAATATACCGATGCTATCGTAGTAATACGGTTAAAGAGGTTTAAGATACTTAGAACAGCTCTAATGGGATGTTTATTGAAGCACAAAACTAATTTTCTGTGTAGTCTGTGTATAGTACGAGTATTATAGGTAGTGTAGTGTACAACACATTAGTGCAAGTGTAAACTGGAAATACGAGAAACCGTGTGTAGTACTCCGTGTCACAAAAGGTACGTTAATTGGCTCGTTACCACACCAGTGCGCAAGTAGACGTCCGTTCCCGCCCGTGGCTAATACGTGACTGACTACCCCACCCCCCGTGTGCTCGAGACAACGTCATGTTTACTCGAGTATCGATCACAAACACTACATCATGTTTACTCGAGTATCGATCACAAACACTACATCCCTTCCTTATTATAAATTTATTAATCGAGAAAGTACTTGGTTACAACACAATCAACCCTTACTAGTACAAGTACCAAGTATATACTTTATCTCCTTCCACAAGTGTTGGACATTCGGCGTGCCGTTTCCTATCTCCGGTACTCTTTTCCTTTCTCCTTCTCAATTTTGAAAAGCCCAAAGAAACTCCTCAGAACATCCTTTAAAAAAGTACTACAAAAAAAGACAATAACACGTATAACAATAATAAGTATTCATCATTCTGGGCGGAACCGGCTGCAGAGCCTTGTCCTCTTCATTGCCTTGTCCTTGTCATTCAAACACTCGTCCACACCATAACATCCCTCGCCCAACAACTGCGTCCTCACACGTTCCTAGTATTTGGGACCCTATCACAGAAATGAATACCAAGCCCTATGAAAGATCACTGCACTCCACCTAGGCGGAACAAAGGCGTAACCAATTGATGCACCCCTTTCACCAATATCAAAATTTTGTTTATACGCGCTTATTTCTTCATTAACCGACTTCAAAAAAAGAGGAGGTTCCCAATTCGACTGCATTTTTTTTAATGTTTGTTACCTCAGAACCCCGAACTGGGTGAACTGACCTGGACGATTCCTCCTTCAATCGAAAGCCGGCGCCCGTCGTGTGGTCCCACAAAAACCCGAACGAGATCCGACAATGGCATCCCTGTCAAAATCACATAAGTCTCAAATTTGCATCAAGTATGCGCGCGATAAATGGACGAATAACTCAATATCTCACGCAACTTACTTAACTTCTTAACTATAGCAGTTGTTTACGAACAAACTCAATTATGTACATCTGTTTTTATGTTCAATAAAAAATTTTAAATCTTTAACTTAACGCACTTAACTTCTCACGCAAGGATTCCCGAGACCCAAGTCTACAAATAGCCCTAACAGCCTTTTTCTGGAATATTAATACTTGCTCCACATTGGCCGCATTGCCCCACAGCAAGATGGCATAAGACATAACACTGCGGAAACAAGCAAGATAGACTATCCCAGCAGTTTCGACGTCAGCACACTGCCTCACTTTCCCAACAGCAAAAGCAGCCCTACCGAGCCCCGTCGAGAGACCCGCCAAATGTGGGCCCCGCCGAAGTCCACTATCCAAGGTCACCCCCAAAAGACCGTCGATTCCTCCATATGCAATGTCTTACTACTCAGTTTAAGAGACTTTTTTTACTAGGTAGGTTTTTTAATTAGGTAGCACAAGCTATTACTCAAATAAGACGCGATCAAGCCAAGGGCCCCGTCCCTTACACCATAGTGGCCAAGTCAAGCCAAACACATGCTTCAACAACCCAACCCCTGGCTGTACCACATTATTGCTGAAATGGGTCAACACCCGATTCAACACCATCCTTTCGAAAATCTTACTAAGAGTTGGCAAACAGAAACCGGTCTATAGTTATTAAGATCGGCCCTTTCACCCGCTCTAAAAGTGGAATGATTCTGCTGCACTTCACAGGATCTGGAAAGATACCCAGATCTATACATTCATTAAAAACTACGACCAAACATGGCCATAACAACCATAATATGCTGCATCATTTTCACTGAGACGCCCCACAAGCCACCTGTACTCTCTACCATCAGAGACCTAAAGACCTTAATTAAGCCTCTAGCGGCTATATGTTCAAATTCAAACAAAATATTACCTTTATTAATATGACCCCTCAATACAAAAAAATGCTTTCGTCGGTGAAGAAGCCAGCGAACCGGTCAATTCCATAGGAACATCACGGAAGCGATCCTAAAATTCGCCTGCCATGTCTATAACAATTCGTAATAGAAATCACAGGACCCTGCATTACCGTTCTCACCGCCAACCATACTCCAAGTCGCTTCCATGCCGTTATCCGAACTAACACTTCTGTTCCCCATGTACACCGATTCCGTCCGAACACAAACAAATCCAAAGATTTTAGCATAATTTCTCACGTACTCCTGGAAAGCTGGAGAAAAGTTTGTTTCTCGGCGCAAAGGTCATACATCCCGTTCCTACCCTTACAAACACCTACAGCAGCCCAATCACCAAATTTACCATTTTTAGCTATACACATACCCAAACTTGATTATTTGATTAAATTTGCCATTCATGTTATTAGACAATGTCTTATATAGTTCGATTGGATCTCCCCGTTGCAATGTCAACTGCGTTTGCATTTTCGAATGAACCTCTTACTTTGAAAGTTGAAATTCAATTATTTTTTTGCCATTGGTCCACATTCCACCAATTGTTTTTTCTCAGTGAATGAACCATACAACGAAAGTTTCCGTCCGCAGTGGTCCGACCCCAACCCACTGAACATCTCCTCACTCAAATCCCACAATTGCAAAAGATACCATCCAAACAAGCAGCTGTAGCCTCAGCCACTCCGGCTGGCTCATTTAATAATGGATTCAAACCAAAGCACTTAAACAAACCCAGCAGCCCAGCAGCCATAGCACCATCCGACAAAATGTCCGCGTTGAGGCCGCCACACACCACCAATCCTTTCTATAAACACATAACCGCCTAAGTACATCCTCCAATGTATCCTCAAAACAGCAAAATAAAAAAAGCCGATACACGCAAACCACAACAAACCGCTCCAGCTCCACACAGGCCAGCTCAACAGTGCGCTCAATAGAAAGACCAATGTCCTTACGATCCTTACAAGACACATTGCTGTGCACCAACACCAGCGATCCACCATGAATTGCAATCTCTCCACAGAATGCACCAGACAACCTACAATCACCCATACTAACATGATTCCGAGTGCCTGGCAACCAATGTTTCGTTATACATAAAACATGTACATCAAAGCACTTTATAAATAATTATATTTCCAATTCCTTGCTGGACAAGCCTTGTATGCTCCGATGTACAATGTTTAAAGAAGATGGCCTCTCCCTTGTCTCATTATTCAGTCCAAATAACTATCTGTACCCATATTAGTACAATTATTCAAAAAGAAACAGTGGCAATACTACCACAATCCATAAATGCTTCAGTAGACCCTGTTACCCTACTTGTAACAGCACCATTCAAATCGAAAGCTAACAACCCAGCCAACCGTCCTTTATACCCTAGTGGCAGGCACATACTGCCCCTAGCCAATTCAAATTTATGATGAAATTAATTTATTTATATCAAAACAAAACACTACACCGCTGTGATGATTTGTCCAGCCATACACCGTCCGATCCAATCTATAAATATGGTCATCCTCTTCCGGACTCAAATCACTCGAATAAGGAAACGCACACATCACAAATTTGCACTTGGCACTTCTATTTAAAACAATAACTTTCCGATATATTTTACCAATTGCTTCCTGCTAATGTTCAGGCTGTCACCGATCACCAAAACCATTGAAGCGTTTATATCCAAATGTTTCGGATTAATCTGTTTTAATAAACATTCAAAAGTGGCTCCCCGGTGAGCACAAGTTAACTACTGAGTGTGTAATATAGGAATTTATACACTATTAATTCGTCCCCACATCTACATACGGTCAACTAGGCATTATAAGGTATTTGTAGTACTATACGGCATACTATAAGGCATTTGTTTGCCTAATACGCAATCATGTACGATTTACCATTTCATGTAGGTTCGCTACCTAATTCACATGATCACGTACGATTTACAATTTCATGAAGGTTCATACTACCTGATACACATGACCACGTACGATTTACAATTCATGAAGGTTCGTACTACCTAACACACACGATTACGTACGATTTACAATTTCATGAAGGTTCGTATTACCTAATACACACGATCACGTACGATTTACAATTTCATGAAGGTTCGTATTACCTAACACACACGATCACGTACGATTTACAATTCATGAAGGTTCGTACTACCTAACACACACGATTACGTACGATTTACAATTTCATGATGGTTCGTATTACCTAATACACACGATCACGTACGATTTACAATTTCATGACGGTTCGTACTACCTAACACACACGATCACGTAGATCACGTACGATTTACAATTTCATGACGGTTCGTACTACCTAACACACACGATCACGTAGATCACGTACGATTTACAATTTCATGTAGGTTCGCACTACCTTAACACACACGATCACGTAGATCACGTACGATTTACAATTTCATGTAGGTTCGCACTACCTAACACACGATCACGTAGATCACGTACGATTTACAATTTCATGTAGGTTCGCACTACCTTAACACACACGATCGCGTAGATCACGTACGATTTACAATTTCATGTAGGTTCGCACTACCTTAACACACACGATCACGTAGATCACGTACGATTTACAATTTCATGTAGGTTCGCACTACCTAACACACGATCACGTAGATCACGTACGATTTACAATTTCATGACGGTTCGTACTACCTAACACACACGATCACGTAGATCACGTACGATTTACAATTTCATGTAGGTTCGCACTACCTTAACACACACGATCACGTAGATCACGTACGATTTACAATTTCATGTAGGTTCGCACTACCTAACACACGATCACGTAGATCACGTACGATTTACAATTTCATGTAGGTTCGCACTACCTAACACACACGATCGCGTAGATCACGTACGATTTACAATTTCATGTAGGTTCGCACTACCTTAACACACACGATCACGTAGATCACGTACGATTTACAATTTCATGTAGGTTCGCACTACCTAACACACGATCACGTAGATCACGTACGATTTACAATTTCATGACGGTTCGTACTACCTAACACACACGATCACGTAGATCACGTACGATTTACAATTTCATGTAGGTTCGCACTACCTTAACACACACGATCACGTAGATCACGTACGATTTACAATTTCATGTAGGTTCGCACTACCTTAACACACACGATCACGTAGATCACGTACGATTTACAATTTCATGTAGGTTCGCACTACCTAACACACACGATCGCGTAGATCACGTACGATTTACAATTTCATGTAGGTTCGCACTACCTTAACACACACGATCACGTAGATCACGTACGATTTACAATTTCATGACGGTTCGTACTACCTAACACACACGATCACGTAGATCACGTACGATTTACAATTTCATGTAGGTTCGCACTACCTTAACACACACGATCACGTAGATCACGTACGATTTACAATTTCATGTAGGTTCGCACTACCTTAACACACACGATCACGT